>OX940961.1:2500-7500 GCA_954870475.1 Euphrasia confusa
CTAAACCCTAAACCCTAAACCCTAAACCCTAAACCCTAAACCCTAAACCCTAAACCCTAAACCCTAAACCCTAAACCCTAAACCCTAAACCCTAAACCCTAAACCCTAAACCCTAAACCCTAAACCCTAAACCCTAAACCCTAAACCCTAAACCCTAAACCCTAAACCCTAAACCCTAAACCCTAAACCCTAAACCCTAAACCCTAAACCCTAAACCCTAAACCCTAAACCCTAAACCCTAAACCCTAAACCCTAAACCCTAAACCCTAAACCCTAAACCCTAAACCCTAAACCCTAAACCCTAAACCCTAAACCCTAAACCCTAAACCCTAAACCCTAAACCCTAAACCCTAAACCCTAAACCCTAAACCCTAAACCCTAAACCCTAAACCCTAAACCCTAAACCCTAAACCCTAAACCCTAAACCCTAAACCCTAAACCCTAAACCCTAAACCCTAAACCCTAAACCCTAAACCCTAAACCCTAAACCCTAAACCCTAAACCCTAAACCCTAAACCCTAAACCCTAAACCCTAAACCCTAAACCCTAAACCCTAAACCCTAAACCCTAAACCCTAAACCCTAAACCCTAAACCCTAAACCCTAAACCCTAAACCCTAAACCCTAAACCCTAAACCCTAAACCCTAAACCCTAAACCCTAAACCCTAAACCCTAAACCCTAAACCCTAAACCCTAAACCCTAAACCCTAAACCCTAAACCCTAAACCCTAAACCCTAAACCCTAAACCCTAAACCCTAAACCCTAAACCCTAAACCCTAAACCCTAAACCCTAAACCCTAAACCCTAAACCCTAAACCCTAAACCCTAAACCCTAAACCCTAAACCCTAAACCCTAAACCCTAAACCCTAAACCCTAAACCCTAAACCCTAAACCCTAAACCCTAAACCCTAAACCCTAAACCCTAAACCCTAAACCCTAAACCCTAAACCCTAAACCCTAAACCCTAAACCCTAAACCCTAAACCCTAAACCCTAAACCCTAAACCCTAAACCCTAAACCCTAAACCCTAAACCCTAAACCCTAAACCCTAAACCCTAAACCCTAAACCCTAAACCCTAAACCCTAAACCCTAAACCCTAAACCCTAAACCCTAAACCCTAAACCCTAAACCCTAAACCCTAAACCCTAAACCCTAAACCCTAAACCCTAAACCCTAAACCCTAAACCCTAAACCCTAAACCCTAAACCCTAAACCCTAAACCCTAAACCCTAAACCCTAAACCCTAAACCCTAAACCCTAAACCCTAAACCCTAAACCCTAAACCCTAAACCCTAAACCCTAAACCCTAAACCCTAAACCCTAAACCCTAAACCCTAAACCCTAAACCCTAAACCCTAAACCCTAAACCCTAAACCCTAAACCCTAAACCCTAAACCCTAAACCCTAAACCCTAAACCCTAAACCCTAAACCCTAAACCCTAAACCCTAAACCCTAAACCCTAAACCCTAAACCCTAAACCCTAAACCCTAAACCCTAAACCCTAAACCCTAAACCCTAAACCCTAAACCCTAAACCCTAAACCCTAAACCCTAAACCCTAAACCCTAAACCCTAAACCCTAAACCCTAAACCCTAAACCCTAAACCCTAAACCCTAAACCCTAAACCCTAAACCCTAAACCCTAAACCCTAAACCCTAAACCCTAAACCCTAAACCCTAAACCCTAAACCCTAAACCCTAAACCCTAAACCCTAAACCCTAAACCCTAAACCCTAAACCCTAAACCCTAAACCCTAAACCCTAAACCCTAAACCCTAAACCCTAAACCCTAAACCCTAAACCCTAAACCCTAAACCCTAAACCCTAAACCCTAAACCCTAAACCCTAAACCCTAAACCCTAAACCCTAAACCCTAAACCCTAAACCCTAAACCCTAAACCCTAAACCCTAAACCCTAAACCCTAAACCCTAAACCCTAAACCCTAAACCCTAAACCCTAAACCCTAAACCCTAAACCCTAAACCCTAAACCCTAAACCCTAAACCCTAAACCCTAAACCCTAAACCCTAAACCCTAAACCCTAAACCCTAAACCCTAAACCCTAAACCCTAAACCCTAAACCCTAAACCCTAAACCCTAAACCCTAAACCCTAAACCCTAAACCCTAAACCCTAAACCCTAAACCCTAAACCCTAAACCCTAAACCCTAAACCCTAAACCCTAAACCCTAAACCCTAAACCCTAAACCCTAAACCCTAAACCCTAAACCCTAAACCCTAAACCCTAAACCCTAAACCCTAAACCCTAAACCCTAAACCCTAAACCCTAAACCCTAAACCCTAAACCCTAAACCCTAAACCCTAAACCCTAAACCCTAAACCCTAAACCCTAAACCCTAAACCCTAAACCCTAAACCCTAAACCCTAAACCCTAAACCCTAAACCCTAAACCCTAAACCCTAAACCCTAAACCCTAAACCCTAAACCCTAAACCCTAAACCCTAAACCCTAAACCCTAAACCCTAAACCCTAAACCCTAAACCCTAAACCCTAAACCCTAAACCCTAAACCCTAAACCCTAAACCCTAAACCCTAAACCCTAAACCCTAAACCCTAAACCCTAAACCCTAAACCCTAAACCCTAAACCCTAAACCCTAAACCCTAAACCCTAAACCCTAAACCCTAAACCCTAAACCCTAAACCCTAAACCCTAAACCCTAAACCCTAAACCCTAAACCCTAAACCCTAAACCCTAAACCCTAAACCCTAAACCCTAAACCCTAAACCCTAAACCCTAAACCCTAAACCCTAAACCCTAAACCCTAAACCCTAAACCCTAAACCCTAAACCCTAAACCCTAAACCCTAAACCCTAAACCCTAAACCCTAAACCCTAAACCCTAAACCCTAAACCCTAAACCCTAAACCCTAAACCCTAAACCCTAAACCCTAAACCCTAAACCCTAAACCCTAAACCCTAAACCCTAAACCCTAAACCCTAAACCCTAAACCCTAAACCCTAAACCCTAAACCCTAAACCCTAAACCCTAAACCCTAAACCCTAAACCCTAAACCCTAAACCCTAAACCCTAAACCCTAAACCCTAAACCCTAAACCCTAAACCCTAAACCCTAAACCCTAAACCCTAAACCCTAAACCCTAAACCCTAAACCCTAAACCCTAAACCCTAAACCCTAAACCCTAAACCCTAAACCCTAAACCCTAAACCCTAAACCCTAAACCCTAAACCCTAAACCCTAAACCCTAAACCCTAAACCCTAAACCCTAAACCCTAAACCCTAAACCCTAAACCCTAAACCCTAAACCCTAAACCCTAAACCCTAAACCCTAAACCCTAAACCCTAAACCCTAAACCCTAAACCCTAAACCCTAAACCCTAAACCCTAAACCCTAAACCCTAAACCCTAAACCCTAAACCCTAAACCCTAAACCCTAAACCCTAAACCCTAAACCCTAAACCCTAAACCCTAAACCCTAAACCCTAAACCCTAAACCCTAAACCCTAAACCCTAAACCCTAAACCCTAAACCCTAAACCCTAAACCCTAAACCCTAAACCCTAAACCCTAAACCCTAAACCCTAAACCCTAAACCCTAAACCCTAAACCCTAAACCCTAAACCCTAAACCCTAAACCCTAAACCCTAAACCCTAAACCCTAAACCCTAAACCCTAAACCCTAAACCCTAAACCCTAAACCCTAAACCCTAAACCCTAAACCCTAAACCCTAAACCCTAAACCCTAAACCCTAAACCCTAAACCCTAAACCCTAAACCCTAAACCCTAAACCCTAAACCCTAAACCCTAAACCCTAAACCCTAAACCCTAAACCCTAAACCCTAAACCCTAAACCCTAAACCCTAAACCCTAAACCCTAAACCCTAAACCCTAAACCCTAAACCCTAAACCCTAAACCCTAAACCCTAAACCCTAAACCCTAAACCCTAAACCCTAAACCCTAAACCCTAAACCCTAAACCCTAAACCCTAAACCCTAAACCCTAAACCCTAAACCCTAAACCCTAAACCCTAAACCCTAAACCCTAAACCCTAAACCCTAAACCCTAAACCCTAAACCCTAAACCCTAAACCCTAAACCCTAAACCCTAAACCCTAAACCCTAAACCCTAAACCCTAAACCCTAAACCCTAAACCCTAAACCCTAAACCCTAAACCCTAAACCCTAAACCCTAAACCCTAAACCCTAAACCCTAAACCCTAAACCCTAAACCCTAAACCCTAAACCCTAAACCCTAAACCCTAAACCCTAAACCCTAAACCCTAAACCCTAAACCCTAAACCCTAAACCCTAAACCCTAAACCCTAAACCCTAAACCCTAAACCCTAAACCCTAAACCCTAAACCCTAAACCCTAAACCCTAAACCCTAAACCCTAAACCCTAAACCCTAAACCCTAAACCCTAAACCCTAAACCCTAAACCCTAAACCCTAAACCCTAAACCCTAAACCCTAAACCCTAAACCCTAAACCCTAAACCCTAAACCCTAAACCCTAAACCCTAAACCCTAAACCCTAAACCCTAAACCCTAAACCCTAAACCCTAAACCCTAAACCCTAAACCCTAAACCCTAAACCCTAAACCCTAAACCCTAAACCCTAAACCCTAAACCCTAAACCCTAAACCCTAAACCCTAAACCCTAAACCCTAAACCCTAAACCCTAAACCCTAAACCCTAAACCCTAAACCCTAAACCCTAAACCCTAAACCCTAAACCCTAAACCCTAAACCCTAAACCCTAAACCCTAAACCCTAAACCCTAAACCCTAAACCCTAAACCCTAAACCCTAAACCCTAAACCCTAAACCCTAAACCCTAAACCCTAAACCCTAAACCCTAAACCCTAAACCCTAAACCCTAAACCCTAAACCCTAAACCCTAAACCCTAAACCCTAAACCCTAAACCCTAAACCCTAAACCCTAAACCCTAAACCCTAAACCCTAAACCCTAAACCCTAAACCCTAAACCCTAAACCCTAAACCCTAAACCCTAAACCCT
>OX940961.1:10000-15000 GCA_954870475.1 Euphrasia confusa
ATAAAATATTTTTCAAAGTGTCTCAAACTTATTGAAGTGATTTGAAATAATTTTTAAATGTGTTAAAGTCTCTTAAAAAATATATAAAATACTTGTTAAATATTTTAAAGCGTTTTAAATGATTTCAAATGAGTTTAAATAAATTTCAAACTTTTTAAATTGTCATTTTTTTTTATGAAATTGCAATATAAAAAATATAAAAATATGGAAAATTGTTACATTATCATAACATAACATAACATAGTATTAATAACCAAATTATATTTTTTATTACATGAGCCACACGATCAAACTTTTAATTAACAACGAAAAAACCATTTTCTTATCTTGCTTTTTTCAAGTTCAAACACGGCAGCGTTTGACGACGAAGCCGAAGGCGGTGGAGTAAGTACAGGAGGAGTAAGTACAGGTTTAAGAGCAAATATTTCCTTGCACCATTCGATACACTCTTTCAATTCCTCAGGCGTGTCGTTCTTATGAAGCTTGTAGCATTGTTTGATACATTTATCAAAACCAGGTTCATAAGGACAAAATTTTTGTGATGTACGAATTAGTTCTCCTCCCGACGCAGCCCACATCAAGAAAACGAGGACAACGACTCTCATCGTTACGTTCTTCATTTGGTTTTAATTTACCTAGTGTTTAGATATTTGAAAATAGTATTTTTCTTAATTTTTGGATTAATAGTCCAAGTAATTTATAGATGAAAATTATGTTTTTGAAATAATTTTTTTCTAAAATAGATCAGATTTTAAACCAATAAACTAGACACTATATAGTGAGAGGAAGAAAAACCTATGAGATTTTTTTGCAATCATTATTATTTTTTGCAATGTTATATTGGCTTGTACTACTTAGTATTTATGCTTACTATTCTTGAAATCTAGATGTAAATTATATTCGGTAGAAATAGAGTATGAAATTATGGTATTATTTATTTTGATGTAATTTATAATTTTATATTGAAACACACCATGTATAAATAAATGATTGATATAATTAATTATATATAAATATATAAAACAAAAAATAAAATTATATTAATCATGGACTAATCTATTTAATATTAATAAAATTATAAAATAATTTTATTTTGTCATTTTAACTACATTACTATCTCATCAATTTTAATTTCATATTAATTAATTTATTTATTTTAAATAAAATTTTATTCTAAAGTTATTAATCAATTTCATATATATATATATATATATATATATATATATATATATATATATTATTTTGATTTTTATGGTATTGAAAAACATATAATTAATATATATGATTAATATGGTGTGTATAATGTGAGATATATTAAGAAAAATATTGCTATGTAATAAGAGTATGTAATACATTTTTGCTGATTTTGATAGCACTTTGGTTATTACAGTACAGCACCAAGGGAGCACTCTCGATAAGATAATCACATCAGGTAAAGCAAGCCACGATAGTGTGGACGTTTACCCACCCAAATGATTTCGCAATTAGATTTGCTTCGGTCGTACATCATCAATAGCGTTACTTCGATGGGAAGAATACTATGAAGCGCACCTAAGTATAAACCATTACTCAGTACTAAGAAGTTTGTTTGGGACTTGTATATCACCGCAAGCCACGATAGTGTGGACGTTTACGTTGATACATGGATCCTTTACTCCCTTCTATAACTGTCTACATCAATCGTTCCAAAATCCCATTCAGTGCAGCAAGCCACGATAGTGTGGACGTTTACTACACCAAAAGATTTTTACAATTGACATCCTATTACTCGATCCATTGGATTCTCGTAAATCAAGACGCGGAGAATCATAAGTGAAACTCGAAGTTTCTAACCAGTGATTCACTATGCGAACAACCCTATCTCTCATAAATGAGGGAGCCGAGCAGACAATCGATCCACCTTCAAAAAGATGGTACGAAGGTCTCTAATTTGTGTCATCCACATGACCAAGTGGCTTTGGCTCCATTCCACTCCCCGGGGTGAGAATGAGTCGACTTGAAGTCAGCTTCAGAAAGACAAATTAGGCATTGTTTGATAAATTTGATCAATGTTTCTTGTAAAAGAAATTACAAGAATTCTCCTCCAATGACTCGTCTATACGAACTTCGAAAGTCCATAAGAGTCACCAAGAGAACAGCAATGGAGACCATGGGAATGTTTCCATCCCCTCTCCCACTTAGCTTTTTACAATAAAGGGATACGCTATCTAGTGCATAAAGTAAACCCTAAACCCTAAACCCTAAACCCTAAACCCTAAACCCTAAACCCTAAACCCTAAACCCTAAACCCTAAACCCTAAACCCTAAACCCTAAACCCTAAACCCTAAACCCTAAACCCTAAACCCTAAACCCTAAACCCTAAACCCTAAACCCTAAACCCTAAACCCTAAACCCTAAACCCTAAACCCTAAACCCTAAACCCTAAACCCTAATACCCTAAACCCTAAACCCTAATACCCTAAACCCTAAACCCTAATACCCTAAACCCTAAACCCTAAACCCTAAACCCTAAACCCTAAACCCTAAACCCTAAAACCCTAAACCCTAAACCCTAAAACCCTAAACCCTAAACCCTAAAACCCTAAACCCTAAACCCTAAACCCTAAACCCTAAAACCCTAAAACCCTAAACCCTAAACCCTAAACCCTAAACCCTAAACCCTAAACCCTAAACCCTAAACCCTAAACCCTAAACCCTAAACCCTAAACCCTAAACCCTAAACCCTAAACCCTAAACCCTAAACCCTAAACCCTAAACCCTAAACCCTAAACCCTAAACCCTAAACCCTAAACCCTAAACCCTAAACCCTAAACCCTAAACCCTAAACCCTAAACCCTAAACCCTAAACCCTAAACCCCTAAACCCTAAACCCTAATACCCTAAACCCTAATACCCTAAACCCTAAACCCTAAACCCTAAACCCTAAACCCTAAACCCTAATACCCTAAACCCTAATCCCTAATACCCTAAACCCTAATACCCTAAACCCTAATACCCTAAACCCTAATACCCTAATACCCTAAACCCTAATACCCTAAACCCTAAACCCTAAACCCTAAACCCTAAACCCTAAACCCTAAACCCTAAACCCTAAACCCTAAACCCTAAACCCTAAACCCTAAACCCTAAACCCTACACCCTACACCCTAAACCCTAAACCCTAAACCCTAAAACCCTAAACCCTAAACCCTAAAACCCTAAACCCTAAACCCTAAACCCTAAACCCTAAACCCTAAACCCTAAACCCTAAACCCTAAACCCTATAATTGATGTAATTAATTATATATTAATATATAAAACAAAAAATAAAATTATATTAATCATCGACTAATCTATTTCATATTAATAAAATTATAAAATAATTTTTTTTGCCATTTTAACTATATCACTATCTAATCAATTTTAATTTCATATTAAATAATTTATTTATTTTTAAATAAAATTTTATTCTCATGTTATTAATCAACATATATATATATATATATATATATATATATATATATATATATATATATATATATATATATATTATTTTGATTTTTATGGTATTGAAAAACATAATTAATATGATTAACATAATGTGTATAATGTAAGATATATTAAGAAAAAAATTGCTATGTAATAAATTTTAAAATAATTTTAAAGCGATTTAAATACATTTTAAACATTAATAAGTAAAAGAAAATAATTTTAATGTGATATAAAATACCTTTACACATTTTAAAGTGTTTTTAAGTGATTTAAAATAGTTATACAATTTTGTAATTTTTGTATAAATTGTCTTAAAATAATTATTAACTATATAAAATATTTTTCAAAGTGTCTCAAACTTATTGAAGTGATTTGAAATAATTTTTAAATGTGTTAAAGTCTCTTAAAAAATATATAAAATACTTGTTAAATATTTTAAAGCGTTTTAAATGATTTCAAATGAGTTTAAATAAATTTCAAACTTTTTAAATTGTCATTTTTTTTTATGAAATTGCAATATAAAAAATATAAAAATATGGAAAATTGTTACATTATCATAACATAACATAACATAGTATTAATAACCAAATTATATTTTTTATTGCATGAGCCACACGATCAAACTTTTAATTAACAACGAAAAAACCATTTTCTTATCTTGCTTTTTTCAAGTTCAAACACGGCAGCGTTTGACGACGAAGCCGAAGGCGGTGGAGTAAGTACAGGAGGAGTAAGTACAGGTTTAAGAGCAAATATTTCCTTGCACCATTCGATACACTCTTTCAATTCCTCAGGCGTGTCGTTCTTATGAAGCTTGTAGCATTGTTTGATACATTTATCAAAACCAGGTTCATAAGGACAAAATTTTTGTGATGTACGAATTAGTTCTCCTCCCGACGCAGCCCACATCAAGAAAACGAGGACAACGACTCTCATCGTTACGTTCTTCATTTGGTTTTAATTTACCTAGTGTTTAGATATTTGAAAATAGTATTTTTCTTAATTTTTGGATTAATAGTCCAAGTAATTTATAGATGAAAATTATGTTTTTGAAATAATTTTTTTCTAAAATAGATCAGATTTTAAACCAATAAACTAGACACTATATAGTGAGAGGAAGAAAAACCTATGAGATTTTTTTGCAATCATTATTATTTTTTGCAATGTTATATTGGCTTGTACTACTTAGTATTTATGCTTACTATTCTTGAAATCTAGATGTAAATTATATTCGGTAGAAATAGAGTATGAAATTATGGTATTATTTATTTTGATGTAATTTATAATTTTATATTGAAACACACCATGTATAAATAAATGATTGATATAATTAATTATATATAAATATATAAAACAAAAAATAAAATTATATTAATCATGGACTAATCTATTTAATATTAATAAAATTATAAAATAATTTTATTTTGTCATTTTAACTACATTACTATCTCATCAATTTTAATTTCATATTAATTAATTTATTTATTTTAAATAAAATTTTATTCTAAAGTTATTAATCAATTTCATA